>CM074576.1:78519609-78567109 GCA_037305975.1 Chrysolophus pictus
TTTCAAACCGCTAAGTACAAAGTGATTGAGTCTAGATCCTGCCAGTTATGGCAGTCCTCCTTTTTAGAGTTTAAAAAGCTTAATATATGTGCATTCTTGTACATTCTAAATCTTGAAGTACTTTAGACATAACAAATGGATTTACAGACTATATATAGGTTCACTTACTTTGTCACTGAAGTGCAGCTACCTCCAGGATTGAGCACAGCAGCTGTTTAACAACCTAGAGAAACATTGCGTGGCAGCTAAGAGCAAAAGCTGAAGAATACTGTGTCAAAATGAAGCTGCAAATGGAGCTGGAGACAGTTGAGCAATGTGTAGTCAGTTGAGTGTGTTTGGCCAGTAGGCTGAGAATTGACCAGCAGACCTTAATGAAGGGTCCCACCCAGCTTTTAGGGGTCTTGCACCACCTGCAGTTCTTCTGGAGGTCAGCTCTTCGCTCTCTTCTAGAGTCTGCCTCGGCATTCTTCATTTAGAGAAAGGCTCACTGGCCTCTCTGTGCTTTTGGTACATCTCTCATTCGGAAGCCAGTACAGTAATGGCAAAACGGCTACACAGCAGTAGAAGGTTTTCTGCGTGCTGAGGATGTTGGTGTAGGCCACTTTATTAAGAGGACTAAATGGGTATTAACCACTTCTGAAAGAAAATAAAGGCTAGCAGAGAAGAATTAATCTCTAATAATAATAATAGGTCCTATGGACTTGACTGTTACATGGGGGATTGTTTCGCAAACTCTGGGGGAATTAACTCATCACCATTTTGGATTTTTTGTTATTTTGATGGCACAATTAATGGAATTCCATTTTTGAGCATAGGGGCATGAGTAAAGTTACAGAAGCTATTAAAGTAGCATTTGTTAAAACTGTGTTCTAGGAGTAGAACAGTAGTGATAACAGATATTATCCAGTATCAGGCTTGTGTTTTTCAGGTTTTTTTTAATTTTATGAACAGGTTATAAATAGCTTGTGCTATGATAATTTGGGTGCTACATGAAAACTTCAGCATTATTTGACCTGTAGAATGTATTATATTTGATGTTGGAAAAACTGAAATATTCATGCTCTTTCTCATAAACCTTAAACTTCCTTTGAGTCTTTGTACAACCTGGCAACTACCACTTCAGTTTTTTTGGTAACTGGTCGAGATACTTTGGTAAAAATGCTTTTCTGCACTGTGTATTATTTCATGTAGAGCATCAAAGTCTGCTTCTGTTTTTCATGAGCTAGATGGATTGACAGTTGTTAAACTTCTTGCTTGAAAAGGCATATATGCATTCGGTTACTCTGCCTTCATGATCTAGATGATTTGTGGAATGTCATGTTTCTGAATACCTACATAGCAGAAGCAGTTAAGTCTACTTTTTTGTACTTCCACATGGATGAGAAAATGCTGCCATTTTGTCAGATTTTTATTTTATTGTTCACTGATGCTCTAATACCCCTGGTTAGATTTTTACATGGGTGATTTTGTTAAGTCAACTGAGAAGTTTCAGCTAGCACATAATATAAAGAAGTACTGCATGGTAAGGATGGGAAGGCTAGTGTGTTCTTGCTGAAGACCACTCAAAAATCCTTGCCTAACAGTAGTCTGTTGGCATGGAAAATGAGTTGTATGGGGTTTGGCTGGGTTCCTGCTGTCACAGAAGGTTATCTAATCTAATTGCATCCAGCAAGCTTTTAGCATCATCTGTCTCTTCCCAATAGCAGAAAGAGTGATGCTCCAAATAATGAAGTAGTTGTGATAAAAAAGAATTGTCTGCTCCTCTTGTTAGATGTACTATGGGAACAAAATTACACAATATTGGCTGCACAAATCTTTAAAAAAAAAAACCCAGCCCATCTCCCAAAATTTTTACCAAAAAAAAATAGTTTGTAGTGCTCTCTTGTAGTCATGTAAACCTTAAGAAGAGAATTAATGGTTCTTGACTGAATATATCCAGTGCATTACATTACAGTAAGTTATTGATGATCTAATGAAGATAATACAATCTTGAAGCCTTAAAAACAAATGATGTATTAAAGATGACATGCTTTTTCACAAACAATTTCTATTGCAGACTTATACAGTGATATGAAGATAAAATGGAGTGGATATATAAATTTGAATAAATTATAAGGTTGTAAGGAAAAGGTAGTGAAGAAAAATGTGTCTTTTCAATTATCTGTAAAAGTAAAGAAAATACTAAACTTTCACAGCTGGCTGCATTTGAGATAATTAATCTTGGTGTTTATGCAACCTTATTACCAAGAGTCTTCATTTATTAGGAGGATGAAAAGTCATGACGAGTTTCCTTGTGGAAAACTGAACTTTGGTTGTCTTTGGTTCAGGCATGCTCTTAACTACCTTGATGTGCACTGTGGACCTGCCTACTACATGAATAGCCTCTTGTTTGTGAGCAAGGGTTGCCATACCAGTACCTTGCTGTGCAGAATTGGATTGAGGTTTTTTATTGTGTAAGATTTATGAAGGAGTCTTGAGAGTATAAAACAATAATGTTGATTCTTGAAATTGTATTTTGGAGTAAGTAAATTGTATTAGGTGCTCTTATGATCCTGTCTAGCTTGTAAAGATAGCTAACTTATCGATACAACTTTTTTTGGACCAGAAACTTTTGTAAGCTACGTTTTTCTTATTACATTCTCCAAATATGTTTATGAAATCCTCTGAGATCAGCTGCTCTGGGCATCCGTGTACTAAAATGGAATGTCCTTTTCCTTGCTTGTGCATTCATTCCCTATAGTCTGGGTACAGGGATACTGTATGATACTTTAAAGGTTAAGGTTGTTTTTTATCCAACCTTCCTTAGGATAAAATTACATGATTGACATCTTTATAGTTTGCATGTATGAACAGATTCCCTAGTATGAGGGAAGGGTCTAATATCTAGGACACTTAAAAAAAAAAAAAGAAAAGAAAAGAAAGAAAGAAAAGAAAATAAAGAAAAAGGTTGATGTAAAGAATTAGTACCACTCTGTTAGTTTTTAAATAAAAACTCTTTCCAGATGCCAGGGAAGCTGAAGTTAACAGAAGGTTAAACATCTTGTTGCAGAGATGGAGGTGGATCACAAGTCCTCTCTGGCCTTGTCAAGCGCTGAGGAACAATTTATTTTCTATTAGAGAATAGTACTATGGGAAAATCTTTTTTTTCCGTCACTGTTGTGAGTGTATATGACCTTTCAGAATTTTTAACTTGGGTTCAGCGTTGGTTGTGGTGCCTAGGGTTTCTGTTTTCTCCAGAAGAGATAGAACTCATTGCATAATGTTCTTCACTGTGAAAATTATGCCACCATTCTTCTTACTTACTTTGCAACTGCAGCACTTGTAGTCAAAACTAGACATTGCATAGGTTTTTACTGACGGTTGACACCTGATACCTTTCCTCAGCCAGTAGGAACCAGTGATTTTTATTTAAACCAATGCCTCTTTCAACTCCAAGTAAAAACAGTCACTTTGAGAGGGTTACCCGTTAGAGAAATCAGTTGCTATCAGATGCTGTTTGTCACTTGATTCTTACAGCGTGGAAACATTAATGTAACCCCTTGAAGGCAATTGTTCAAGGATATCTGTATTCTTAAAAATACAATCAATATAAGCTTTTTTAAAGCCACTATTCAAACAAACAGTTTTCATTTAATGGGGGTGCCTTTCATGGAAGTGTCCTTTCTTCATTTGTTTTACATAAAATTTATTTCTTGGGCTTCATCTAAGTGTCTGTAGTAGGTTAACTAACAATGGAAAGACTGATAATAACCTGTTAGTTTCAACTGTGTGATGATAACTCTACTAGCAGTGATCAACTTGGACTCCTTGTACTTGTGAGAAGCAAGGAGACGTCATGCAAATAATAAGTAGGGAAACTGGAAAAATGGTAGCTTACCGTTCTTCTCCAACCCCACCCCGTGCCAAGTGGTCAGATTTCCAGGGGTGTGATTATTACACGCAGACTCATTATCATAAATGAACTACATACGGGAAGTTCTACTGATCGTATTATGAGGGTCTAGTTATGGTAAAATGTAATTATATGCATTTACGTTTTTCTTTTCTTGGATTAGACTGTATCACATGGAAGCATCTATGGAAAATAACATAGTCTCTCATATCCTTAGTAGAAACAGTAAAATCTGACAATAAAGAGAGTATGGGTTCTTATTATTAATGAGCTACAGAGCCACCTCTATTGCAGCTATTAAATTAATTCCAGTTCAGTTGTATGCTTTGGAGTGTCCATTGAAAATGCTTAGATTATTTATGTCATTCACATCATTATTGCTAGAATTCTTTAATTGGTATGTTTATTTCTTCGTATGTTACCAAGTTTTTTCAGTAGCTCAGACAAACAATTTTTGAAGCGTATGAGGATCTGCAGAACAGCCTTTCCAGACCATTATACTGTTATATACTTTTTTTTTTTGAACTTTATTCATCACTTCTTGAATGAAAACTCATTATTTTGGGGTTGTGTGGGGATTTAACACACTCTTTTACTCCTGGAATGTGCACATGAGCATTGAGTTGAGTTGACCTCACCAATCAGACCTGTCAACAGAATCAAAGCCTGAAGGGTTGAATGTTTGCCCACTCTAAGGTAAACTAATTTTTTAATTTTTATTATTTTTTTGTGTGGATAATCTCATGGTTGGGATCTGTCTTCCTGCTTGGGCATGTGAACTGAAGAATGCAGGACAGAATCTGTTTTTTCAAAGCAGTTTACAAAATAGACGTCAGCAGCAATCCATTTTAGACATGCATCTGGTCAAATATGGATAATTAAGAACACTATTAGTTTGATAGATGATACCAGAGATGTTTTTAAAGATGATACCATTAAAAATAAATGCATCAAAATTAAAAGTATACCTTGATGCCCATGGCACTTTTAGTGCTGAGGGATCCTCTCTGAGTTGTGAAGAAGATTGAAGATAATCTGTTTTGCCCAGGAAGAGGTGCAGGAAAGCATATGGGAATAAATTCTGCATAATATTGAGTACTTGCAGAAGGATAACAAACTGCTGGTGTTATGCATGGTACCTAAATTGCTAGCATTGATTTCAGTCCTTGGGCAACAAACAAAGTTGTCTTAAATCATTGAGATGTGCCTTTGTACGCAGCTGTTCTTAGCACTTACATCAGTGCTACCCACAGAAAAAGATACTATCTTCTGCATGACATGACATTTCTTTAGCATTAGAGAGCCATTCTACTATAGTATGTGAGAGCTGCTTCAGAGGTGTGCGATCAAGATGTGTGTTGATAAAAGTGATACACACTGAGACAGATGAATCCTAGTATAACTTTTTGGGGCCAGCTGATCTGGTCAAAACAGGGATATAAAGATCTTAACAGAGGAGCCACCTTGCACGTCTTGGCTTCAGAATAAGTTAAGCAAGTTAAATAAACTATATTGCAAGTCTGTTTGCCATTCCATCTGACACAGTAATCTTGCATAGTGTTTCAGAATTATCAGAATTTGCTCGCTTAAGTTGTTGACACCACGGAGATGGGGACTTCAGTCAATTTCTGATAATTCTGATCTAAAAGCAAAATATTTCATGGTGTATAATGAATATGATATTCATACAAGTATTCATAGTGGTCTAGTTTTCTTTTTTTTTTTTTAACTTTTAAGAAAAATAAGATCAGCGAGAAAGAACATTGTTCACAAGTCCTTTAGAATTTACTGGAATGCTAAATTTGCTTTGGACAAAGTAGGGTCTGCTGCAGCAGTCATGTTCCTTGCTTCAGTTTATCACAGTAGATGAGCTCAAAGAATAGTTCATTAAAAGCTGAGAAATTAGGAGTGTAGGGAGGAAAAGTAGTTTTTCAAACTTTTTAACTCCCTGACTGAAAGCTGGAATTGGGAGAGCTGAGGGGCTCACTGAGTTTTGAGAAAAAGAAATATGGTAAAGCAGAGCAGTATTCTCAGTTCCCTCTCAGCAAATCATTTTTTGTTTTTATTTTCACTTGCATGCTTTTACATCTAAAACATATTTAGATAAGCTTATTTGTTTGTGTATCTAGCCTATTTATAGTGTTGTTTATTTACTAATAAAACAGTTTCTAAATGCTGTGCTTATGTTTCTTGAATGATAATCAAGATTCAGCTAAAAAAAGAACATTTCACGAATATTAGTAAATTATTTTAGAGGAAAGTAGTGCAACATAACCCATTTCTTAACAAAATCACAATTTAAATAAATGAGTATAAGCCAATTTGATCAAAGGATTATGCTTTCCTATCATTGTTATAGTCTTTCCTTCACATAAAGTATATAAAATGTTTCATCTTAGGAAAAAACCAATCACCATTTCAGATTTTTGTATGGAAATAAATGAAATCGTTTGATAGGTCAAAGAATTCTTTTCAGTGATGAGAGTTCCGATGTGTGTGGTTATTTCCTCTGTGTTTTGAATAAGTAATGTTAGTTAACTGCTGAGTGCTCCTCATTCAATGAGTAGATCAGTCAGTTCTCTAGAACAAGACACAGCTCTGGATCTGTATTAGATTCTTCTGTAACACTTGAGATAGACTGCGAATACTTTCCATGGTTCTTCTATTTCTGCAACAGGGGAACAGCTTTGCTTTACAGAGGTGGTTTGCAATTTAATGTGGTTTCACTTAGCCTTTTCTACAGACTGCTTCGTACTGTCCACTTCAGATTGTCAAGGATCATGCAATTCCAGAAACTAATGAGTTTGAAAGTGATCGCTTTAGTCTTGAAAAACATCAGCATGGATTTTTTTCCTGTACACCAAGGAGAGGATGTGTTTTAAGAGTGTATTTGCTTGCTTCTTATTTTAAACAGCAAATTATTTTGAGTGGGCAAATACTTGATCAAAGGCTTTTAAAAAAAAAAAAAAAAAGATGATTTGGGGATCACCTTCTCTGGAGCAGTGTTCAGTGCATCTGGTGTGGATGCAGTTGTGTGTTTTTGAATTGGAGAGTCCCGTTCCAGAGTAATGTGTCTCTTTCATCAGCTGTTCAGTAAAGCGTGTATTTTTATTTGACGTGAAAAACTTCAAGTTTTAACCTTGTTGCTGTAGATGATAGCTTGAAGGATTTTTTGTACAATCCCCATCTGAGAGAGTGGTGAGGTGCTGGAGCAGGCTGCCCAGAGAGGTTGTAATGCCCTGACCCCATAGGTGTTCAAGCCCAGATTGGATGGGGCCCTGGGCAGCCTGGTCTAGTATGAAATGTGGAGGTTGGTGGCCCTGCATATGGCAGGGGAGTTGGAGATTCATGATCCTTGAGGTCCCTTCCAACCCTGGCCATTCTGTGAAAGTGTAGGATGAATTTTCATGCTCCAGACTGGTTAATCTGCAAATCCCATTGCTATGTGGTACTACTACTTCCAGAAGGCCAGAAGGAGAACACAAATACTCGGCAACTTCTCCACATCTATGAGCTGTATTGCAAATTGCACTCTTAATGTTTTTAAGGTTTCTTTCTTCTTATTTAGAATGCAAAGTTTTTATTTGGATAAAACCAAATCTTGTATTTCTAACTAGAAACATGAGATTACAGGCATTTATATGCATATGGCGGTGACTGTCCTCGGTTTTCTTCTGCATTATATGAGCTACCCTTAAACTCCCAAGATAAAATAATTATGGTGTATGTTGCATATGTCCAACAGATGGATTGCATCTTGAGGCTGATGGTATTCTGCAAGCCCGTTATGTAAGGATGCTTGTGTGTTCAAAGCCTGTTGGGACAGAGTTTGAGTCTTGGAAAGTTCAGTTATAAAAATCACAGAATCATTTAGGTTGGAAAGGACCCTTAGGATCAACCATCCACCTGACCTACCAAGTCCAGTCACCAAGCCATACTTTAAATACCTCCGGTTGGAGGCATGTTGCCAGTATGAAAGGTCTTGACACATCAGCTGCACCTTCAGTGTTGTAGGTAGTGAGTTGTCCCAGCCCAAAACTGACTCAGCAAATGTTAAAAACCGAGTAGTATAGAAAGTAACAGTTAAATATTTGAGCTTAGTGGTCAGGCCTGTTTCGTTTAGAATGGAAGAATTGACCAAAGATGCCACCTTGATTACTTTGGAAGATCATTGCCTCATGTGATCTTATTTATCAATCCATTAAACATTCTGTGAAATGAAAACCAGCTATTATTAAAAATTTCATTATCCATTGAAAGGCTATTAAATTTGGTGGGTTGGTTTTCTCCCAGAAAGAAGTAATTTTTTGCTAGATTCATGAATTGAATTTGATTTGCCACATACTTAGATGAGACCTGGAATAGAGGATAGGGTTATACCTATCAAGATGGGAAATTTTCAGTTGAGCACAGGTGACGCTCAGTGCTTTAGTTCAAAAAACATCCTATCTCTGTGGAAAAGGATCAATGCTTATTTTGTGTCTTTGCTTACACTGTCACCTTTAAGAAGAGGTGACTGCCTCCACTAGTTTTCCAGCAGATTCATTTTTGCATTCCTCCAGAATTCTGCAGGTAAGTACTGTCTAGCCTGCTGTCACTTGCTCTGCATTTTGTGTATCTGTTCCATGGGCCTTCCTATCTGAGTCTGAGATACCATATTATAGATCCTCAGCAGAGCAGTTCTGGCTTAGGACTCTCTCCAGTTTCAGATTACTCATTCAGCTTTTATTATGGCCAAAAAAAAAAAAAAAAAAATTGTTATTACATTTCTTTCCTTTTCTATTTTTGTGACTTGTAAATCTCATTAACAGGCAGCTATGTTATATCCAGGTTTTGTGAATGAAACACAGAATCATAGAATGGCTTGTGTTAGAAGGGACCTCAAGGATCATCAGGTTCCAAACCCACTGCCTCAGGCAGGGCCACCAACCTCCACATTTAATACTAGACCAGGCTGCCCAGGTGACCATCCAATCTGACCTTGAACACCTCCAGGGATGGGGCATCCACAACCATTCTGGGCAGCCTGTTCCAGCACCTCACCACTCTCTCTGTAAAGAACTTCCCCCTGACATCCAACCTAAATCTTCCCTTCTTCAACTTAAACCCATTTCTCCTTGTCCTGCCATTATCTGCCCTATCTACTAAATGAAAACATTTAGAAATAATAATCTTAAGAATCATGCTTGGAGGTATTCTGTTAACCCTGTTATTCAGTCTGGTGTCCCTTGTCAGCGGGAGTTCTCATCTTTGTTCACCCAGCTCCTTACCCATTTTATTTTTATGCTGGAATTTCAACCTAGAGTTTCTGTAATGCTGATTTTGTAATCTGTAATGTTCTGACTAATTACAAAACAGTACTTAAACCAGCACGAGTTCTTGTCATTTCGGTTACTTAATGGGGAAAAAAGGAATCTGGTAATATCCAAGAATATTCAGTCTTTTGTCATGCTTTTTTTCCTATTGACCTCCATACTTCATGGGCTGTTTTCTAAAGGAGCAATTACCTTCACAGGTTGGTAGTAACAAGAGGCTGTGTCAGCTTGGTGTGTCGTAGCTGGCCTGTTTCTACAAGAGAATATACAGGGTGTGTAAAACATGGTCTTATGCTTCAGTTTATTGCTGTGAAAGCACCGTGGCATGGATAGCATTTGGATACATAAACATCCACAGTGCTGAGCTGTGCCCTCTTTTTGAAAATAAAAATTGCTGCACATAAGAGAGATGATGGAAAATGTGTACAGTCTATACAATCTTCCAGAAGTAGATTGAGACCAGTGGCACTTCCCCGAAAAAATAAATTACCCAAAATTTGCAGCACATTCATATTCAATTTCATCACAGCAGATGCTCATTAGTATGTTGTTATTAATTGGTATTCACTTTAGGTTTTGTTTAAAATGAAGATAATAATTAGGTTTTAATTACTGCATCTTTCTAAGGGGGAGGGGAGGAAATGCCTCTCAAGGCACTGAAGTATTTCCTGTATGCTTCTTTCCACTACATGCAAGCCTCGAAAGTCTTTGAAACACAATTTTCTGCAAAGAGACTTCTTTTCCACTTCTTCTTCTTTCTTTCCTATCTTTTAAGTATTAAGAACTAGCCCTAAGTGGTTTGTTTGGACACAGTGAATCGTATCATAATAGCAAGAGCTATAGCTCTTTCTAATCAAATTACCAAAAAGACTTTGCAAAAGTAACTCTCTCAAGCAGCTGATTAATGAAGTGTTGCCACTGTTTTGTATTATAATTAATTGAAGTAATACAAATAAATTCTGTAGCCTGTGGAAATTATCTCCTATGCAAAGCAATCTAATAGAGTTAGCAAACTGGAATGAGAGATGTTTTTTTATTTCTTGTTGCCTTCATCATCCTTAAAAGTCATTGGTGGCACAACTGAAAACAGTGGTTGATGGAGTACAAAGTCACAACAGCTCAGAAAGGGCCTGCAGAAATTAGAGTGAATCCATTACAGAGGACAGCAAAAGTGCAGAAAACAAATAAAAAAATAGTGTAAAAGGTCATGAGTGTGAGGGGACCATGGAGAACTATAGGAATGTAAGAGATACCAAAGCACGACTAGAAGACTTAAACTGAGTTTAAAGGAAAATGGGTCATCTAAAAGGCATTGACTATCACATCTTTCTTTGGTAAATATAGGAACTGACAACAGTTCAAAGAAAATTGTTCTAAGTAGTAGCATTTAGCTTTCTGCCCTGTTCAAAAGTATGTCTTCAGACATGGAACTTTTACACTCCGTTTAAAGTGTACTTGCTAGAATAACACTGTGTTTGGTTAAGGAAAACATCAGAACTAGAATTGTTAGTTCAGTCTTCTGCATCTTAGCTGTTGTGAATTTTCATCATTTTCTTTTTGGGATTGTTTTTCTCTTTTTTATTTCCTTGGACCTTAACTGGATTCTCTAGGTCACTGCCTTTAGTTATTGAAAAGACTTTGAAAGATGGTGTGTTAGCTGCTCAGGCTCCTGCGTTATTAAAATGAAGGAGAATTAGGCACCTCACTTTTGAAGTTCTTTGGGATGGAATCTCAATCAGCCAGCCAACTAAGGAAGAGGCCTTCTAAGTTCATCGCCTATATACAGCTGTCAGCAATGTTTCTTCCACAAGAGAAGTGCTAATAAGAGACAGAGCATGTTAACTTCTCATGCACTGACTTAAGGCAAGGAAGGCTGCTCGGCAGTGATGAAATCCATCTTGTTCCCTTGCTTTCAGAGAGTCGAATAAGCTTTGGTATTCAGAAGTTGGAGTAAGGGTGGCCAATGGAAATTTTCCCACACTGTGCAAAATTAGGCAAACCAAGCCTGATCCTCTGTTCTTGGCAGAAGGGCTGTAAATCCTCTGTTCTCTGATTACATTTATGAAATTACGGAGTTTAGGCCATTCACTGCTTGAATTTTGGCCTTGAGAGAGAAGTGAAGCAAGTATACGATGTGGCCTTGCTCTGGAGCTGAATTCTTAGGAGCCTGTGAGACAGAGAATGAGACAGATCTACCTTTCAGTGTTTTGTTCAAATATCACCAGTTACAGGATAAATACTAAGCTATTCATTGCTATCAAGACCGAGTGGATTCAGATGTGTAGAGGCACAGCTGACCAGCAGTACAAATACGTTGCGGCCTCCTTTCCTGATGCATGCTGTAGTGAACATTTGCTGGTTTATATGTCATCTGAGCAAGATTTTCCTTTTTTTTTTTTATGACTGAGCATTTAGTGCCCTATTATTGTCTTTATTCATGGGAAAATTTGTTTTGCTGATGTTTCTAATGTACTGATTCTATTAAGACACCATCATTTTCTTACTGGATAATCTCAGCTTCTTCCTGGGAGGGCAGGTTAGGGATTTGCAATTGTCATTTCAAACCCAAATTTCTTCAGATGATTACCTGTTGGCCAAGCACAATGATTTTTTATTTTTATTTTTCTCATGTGTTATTTTTCTAATACAAATGTAATTTTTCTGTCATGGGAATGAATAACGGCGATTGCAAACTACGTGACTTTGGTTCCTGTATCTGCTTATCGCTATTTTAAATACAAGAAAAAAAAAAAAGTTGTTTGGTTGCTTTGGTACAGAGTGTTCTTTCTGTGAATGGAAGCTGTCAAAGAGGCAGACCCTCATGAATTCAGTTCTTAATGAAATCAAGAAATCAAACATCATGGAACAAATAAGAACTTCAAAATAAGGTTTTATTTTCTTGTACTCACTATTCAGTCTTTTATGGTAAATGATACAAAATTTGAGAAGATCGTATGGTAACTTAACGGCTGTCAAGTTTTCTTTGCACAAAAATTTCCTGTTAAGTGTAAAGTTGGGTTTGAAGTTTTAGTGTTCGAGTTTTTTCTTTTCTTTAAGCTTACAGGTCATCAGAAGTTAAAGAGATACACAATGTGACAATAGAAGTAATTTCTAATACTCTTTTAAATTTAAGTCACCTGTTCTTTAGCTTCATAAACATACCATAATATTCATTGTTGCATGAAAAAAAACCTTTTGTTTTCCACTAGATAACTAATTTTAAAATGTGTCAGGAACCTAAAGGCAAGGTAATATTAGCACATTCTCAATTAAAAAATGAAAAAGAAAAAAAGTTAAAATAATAAATTGTTTATATATATATGTATGTCTGTGTGTATAAATTATTGCACACTGATTTTTGTATTTTCTTTATCCATTTAAGCAGTGACTTTCAATTAGCCTGCCTACTAATATCAGGTCACTAAACTCTATAGCTGATGCTTTATTCTTTCGTGTGGGTTGTCATTCGTTTGCTTCAGTTGGCTGGCAAAGGTTGTTGTATATCCATTACCAGCAACACAGCACTTTGCATTTCTGAATTGACAAGCAGCTATATTGACCTAGCGCTTATTATGGGTCAACAGCTGCGTTAACCGACGGAAGGACTGAGGGGCAATTAAAATGAATTGGCAAAAATATATCTTCCTAATTTACTCCAATTTGTTATTTATGCTAACATTGTATGGCTTCTATGGTGACACTAAACAGAATGGACCCAATAATGGCAATTAACATAAAAATATAATGGCTAATCAAATTGACAGCAACTGTTTCTCATCATCTCGACACACAATACATTATCAAAACAAACTATTATGAAGGAGGTAATTTCAGTGTTCTATTCAACCTGCTTCATGTGTGCAGTCAGGGAGATGTGTACCAGCAATTACAGCTGAATCTAAAAAACTAAACAAATAACTTAATCGCTGTCGTCCTCCTTTTTTCTTCTTCAGGAAGCAGTAATCAGGATTTACTAAAAATAACTGGTGTATAATAGTATAATGATGATGCATATCGTAGAATAGCTAATAAGGAATAAAATAAGCTTCTGTGTGTCTTTTTTTAAAATAGGTTTACATGAATTGGAAAAAAGTGTAACGTTAAAATATATAAAGAAATAACAAAGCAGTAGTAATGGTTGTCAAATGTCTCAACATGAGTTGCTTAGTAGTTACAGATACTTTGTAACCTGTCAGTAGAAGTGTAAAATTAGCTGAATTTAGTAACAAAAGTTGGCATGATTGGATAGAAAATTAAAAAGCTAAGTGAAAGCAGAATTCCATAAACAGGAATAGTTTGCCAGTTGCTGTTCCTCTGTGTTTTCAGTCTCATATTCCATGTGGTATACTGAGTGTCAACATCAGTCTAATCTGTGGTGGTTAGGTGTTTGTTGATTTTGTGGTTCATCAAGAAAGTCTTCAAGAATTCATATCTATATAAATACTGAATGTATTAAAATGAATGGTACTTCCACGTTTGATGCAGTTATAGTTATTTCATTCTTAAAGACTTTTGTGATGCACAAGTCTTCAAACCATTGTTGGTCAGTATTTCAACACCAGCAGGGACTGGAATGTGGTTTTGTTAAATGAGAGTTCAAGAAAAATAAATTTAAAGGGCCTGTTTGTGGGCAGGGTAGATCTCATGTCTGTTTAAGCAATCTTCTGATGCACAGAACAGCAGCAGTGACATGAATGCGTACAGACGTACTTTTGAAGTACAGAAATAACACGGAGGCTCGACATCGCTGACATTCAGAGCATTCAATTGAATATGATATTCCACATGTACACACTTGCAGATTTTTGAACTGAAGGTGTGGTTATTAACATGCAGTAGCCCTCCACAGATGTGTAGAGCAAGGTGATGACATAGCTGCAAAGGTGTATATGCACCTGTTCTTATTTGAATTTTTCACAATTTATGTAACTACAGCTGTGTGTGTGAATGGAGAGGGAGGGAATACAGCCGAGCACCTGTATTCATCAAAATTATACATTAAAGATTTTCCTTTTTTGAGATTATTGCATTGTACAATGTACTGAGGCGATAACGTCATTATTTTGTGCTGTCTTTCTTATAAATTTTATTGCGGTCCCAAAGGGTGATACTGGTATTTGTGTCTATAAGAATAGGTAAATGTGATTTTTGTGTTTATAAGAATTGATAAGTTTAGTATGATTTATATAAATGATTTCAATTGTGAGGAAAAAGCGTACAGAGACGTAGTAAAAATTTTTTTTTGTAATAGTAGTGTTATAGTAGTATAGCATTACTGTATTAATAGTACTACATGAGCAGAATGTATCTTTTAGAAAAGTACAGAATCACCTCTTGATAACAGAGAGAGAAATAGGTACAGGACACACACTTATCACTGGGGTTTGTAATTAGTACCTTTTTATTTTGCAGTATTCTGATAAGGCCCTGTACACTCAGCTGTGCTTTTACCGGTACATTTTTGATGTGGAGTATGCAATGGATAAAGTGATTACTGAAGAGGAGAAAGGTAAGTTTAAATTATTAATTAATTAAATGTAGCTCAAAAGCAGCTAACATTCTAGAAACTACAGCTATCCATTTGTATTCTCCAAATCTGAGCTACTAGGCTGTAATGTAGAAAAGAAAAGAGAAGGAAGTAGGATTGTGGGAATCATTTGTAAGAGAAGTGTGTTATGTTGGAATAACAGATTCAAGATTATATGTCTCTGTTCTTTTGGAGCAGTTGCACTTTTGAAAAGCTACTTTGCCTGAAAGTTATGCCATTAGAGAAATTTCTTTGCATGTAGTTTGAAGGATATGTCAACTTCAGTAAGTAGATTAATTAAAACTATACAGTTTCTAAAAGAAGCCAATTAAAATATATTCAGGTATTATGTAAGAGACCGTTTTTTATCAGGGATGAAAATGATGGCTCAAGAAAGCAGCAATGTTAATTGCCTACAAAGCTCTGTTAAGTATAAAATTTATGCTGATGTTAGGAAGACTTTTTTTCCTCTTGTCATCTTCCAGTAACCGTAATATTTACGAGCTAAAACATCTCTAAGCTATAATGGAGCTATGCGTTTTGTGTGGCTAAGTGATTCTCAAGCTGACAGAAGAGCATCTCTGATGGTGGGCTAATATGTGGCTGATGTAGAATTCTGAACAAAGCTGAGTTTTGAGCCCACCTATGAGGTGTACTGTTAATAGAGAGCACTTCCACTGTGCTTTTGGTGGTGCCGATTAAGAGAAAGTACTTTCTCTATAGTCAGCTTTTCTGATTGCTCTTCTACTGTAGAAATCTTTCCCCTTCCTTGAGTCACCAGCTAAGTTTCTAGGTGATAGAAGGAGACTAAATAAAGTCATTCTTTCTAAATGTAATTTTGATGAGCTTTGTATGAAAAGCAAAACAGCTTTGATGTCTTAGCTAAAAAAAATGCTCAGTTAAGCAATTATCTGATTCTGGTCTGTTTCTTCTTTTAGAGATTCCCATTTCCTTTCTTAATCCCACTTAAGACAAGAAGGCCACTCTGTGGGATCATCTCAGTCTAATACAACTTTGTAGATGTACTGAAGGAATGTTATGTAGTGGTAGCTAATACTAGCTGAAACTCAATAACTTGGTGTGTATCTACCTTATATCAGAATATAAGAGTAGATGCATCTTCAGGGGTGATCGTATCCATCCCCTGCTAGAGCAAACCATTACGTCTTAACAGAGGTTTCATTTTGAAACCTGTCAGTGGTTCTACACCTTTCACTGTTGTTCAGAATGTTTTTCAGACACTCATCCTGTGATTCCTGAAAATTCACCATCATTTTCCCATTCTAACTTGTTCAACTTGTCTTTGTCCATTTACTGAATATTTCCCCTCCCTGATGTTTTCTGCTATGCTTTTAGAAACTGGTAGCATCTCTGTTTTGTTTTAAATTAATGCACTTCTAGATTTCCCTAGTAAGAACAGCCCGCTGCATGATCCTTCTTTCTAGTCTTTTAGTCTCTTCTAGGTTGGATTCATCTTTCAGTGTGAGGAACTAGAATTTACCTGGTGTTCTGGATGGTTTCTGTCCAGTGTCTTGTACAGTGCATAACTGCATCTGTACATTTGACAGAAGTACATCTACTGATGCTTTCCTGTATAGCTCATAGTTCATAGCTGCATTGTGTCATTAACTTGTGGTTACCTGATGAAAGAAATCTTCTGTCACTTCTGAATGAGATGTTCATGTCTAAGGTTTATGGCTTTTTTGCTTCTTTGTTTTGTCATACTTTAATTTTCTTAGTTTTATTCATATTAGACTGCTTAATCTCATTTATAAATTTAAACTTCAAGTTTATTGAAACATAATATGATGTCTTCTGCAATCACGTAGTTTCTCACTGTCTGCCTTAATCAGAAAATGTTCCCCAGACCCTCATCACTAGTTGGAGAAAGTTAAATAGAATTAGTATTTAGAGAAATTCTCGACGAGAATTTTAGAACTCTGCTATGATTTCCTATTTTCTTGGATAGGTCACTTCTTCAGCACTGCGTATTTTTGCATTTTTCTTACCTAGATTAATTTTTTTTGTATAATCTTATTCAGTCATCCAGTGATTTCAGGCTTGGTGCTGCAGCAAGCGTTAAGGCCAGATTAATTAGATCTACTATACCTGCTTTTGAAAATTGATTCTCTTCAAACAGACAAATTAAACAAACAAACACAATATACAATTATGTCCTATTTTTCAGATATCTTCTGGGGGGAAAACATCTTTCTGATAGTCTAAAAATACATGCAGAATTTTAGCTTTTTGGGTCACCTTATTTTATAGGTACCAGTGTTCTATTTTCTCGTGACAGATGTAACTGATTTACTTTGTGTTATTGAAATAAGTTTATTTAGTGAACTCCCTTTGTGGACACAAAGCTTATATTTATTTCCCCTTGAAAGAAAAAAAAAAAATTCCATGCCATATTTCGCAAGCCAACATGCAAGTGTTCAGCATCACTTATCAAAGACGGTGGATTCTATGAGCTTTATTTTTCTTCTTTACTATGTATGTAACTAAATCACTTATTTACTGTTGTTCTGATTTTGGTTAGTGGATTTTTTTTTACTTTTTAAAAATTATTTTTAGGGAGATTATTTTTAAAACTAAATCATGTGGACTTCTGAGTTTCTACAGACTAGTTCTTTGTTCTTGTAGCTTTTGCTTATTCTTGCTAGTAGTTCAAGGTTGTTATTCATCTTGGAGCGTTCTTCTATAAAGTTTTCAGTTGCTGGAGACACCAGATATAAATGTTGAAAGGAAATTTGGGGGAATTCATGCTTTCTCTCCATTCAGAACTTTGAGATTTCACTGCTATGTCCTACATTTTCTGTATTTCCTTCTTCAAAATAGAGAACTGTAATTACAGAACAGATTTCTGTTTATTCTGCTATTTATATGGAAGGTCTGTGTTATTTATTGAAATGGAATCTAAAAGAATAATTGTGAAGTCAGTGGGAGTTCAAAAGTCATCCAGCCTGCTCTGTTTCCCTGCAAGAGGATCAATACTATTGTCTGTCTAGCCTGCATTGCGGAGATAGGATAAATTTTAAAAAGCAAAAAAAAACAAAACAAAAAACACCAGACAAATCATACAAATACTTTGGTATTGCAGATACTACAACTTAATAGATTCTTCAACCAGTTTCTTCTTCTCTAATGTAGAGACCTTTTCTGTATATTTAAGGTGAATGTTTCCCTAAGTTTATCCTGTGTGTGATGGATAATTGATGTTTTTTTTTTATTTGAGAGTTTTGTGTATTTAAAACCTGTATGCTATCTTCTGTATCACTTTCAACAACAATCCTGAATTTATTCACATAATCACAGGATTGTAGGTCGGAAGAGACCTGTGGAAATCATGTAGTCCAACCTTTTGTACACTTGAACATTTACATGCTGATTTTCGTGGAACTAGCTATTGGAATCTGCTTGTAATCATGTTAGAGCTCATTTCTGAGTAATTGAGGTTTAGAAAAAGATGATGTTAGATATATTGCTTTATGTTTATGTAAGCAAAATTAATTTCCCATTTCATTGTCTGATTGTTGGGTCTCATAAGATCTGTTGAGTCTTCATTACCATGGACTGTAGCAGAGCATAGTGTTATAAGCAAATTAGTATGTTGACTACCAGCATCACTTTCCCAGGTCACTTATGCACGTAATCCATGGCTGTGGAACTGCAGTGGTAACCGTTTTCCATCATGAGTATTAACCACTTAGACTCAAACTCTATTTCCTATCTTTAGCTGGTCATTTATCTATTCCTTCTTAAGCCGTACCTGTTTTTTCTTTTTAAAAGGTTTAGGTAGTGAGATAGTATCAATCAATGGACAATATTAGTAGCATCATCTTAACTCCATGCTTGTTCAACACTTTATGATATTCTTAATAGGTTTGTGTGATGGGCCTATCAACCTCTGTTGATTCTTCCCCAGTATATTGTATTTATTCAGGTGCCTACTAATGCTCTTTTTATCATTTCTGCTCATTTGCACAGTACAGATTGTCCATCATGTCGTTCACATTTCCTGGGTTTGCCTTTAATATCGTGGATGATAATTTCAAAAGCCAAATTGAAGTTAGTATATAACCTCCACTAGATATCTGTTCTGGGTCCTGTTACCTAAGGAAATTACAGTGGCTGACGTGATTAAATTCTTTCCGGCTATTCTTGTCTGTTAGTCTACTTCTTGTCATCTTCATGTTTACAGCTAGGTTTTGGTCCATCTTTTCCCTGTAAGAATTAGAAATAAGCTGTTTGGTTTACATAACATTTTATTGTTACAGAGACTGGTGAAGTTAGCTGTCAGATATAACATCCAGGAATCTCTGGATTATACAATTATTAGTTACTACTACCATTATTAATTGTTGCATTTGTTCTCCAAGCAATTGTTTCCATTCATCTGAAAGTTTAGGGTCTTTCATGATGTTGATACAGTTTAATAGGTTAGCATTGTGAAAGGTGGATGAGGTTCTAAGCTTTCAGACTACACAAGTGTAACTCTGAAATTCCTTCGCAGTCTTTTTAAATTAAAGACAGTTGCACAGTCAATGTCAGGTCAAGACCAATTTAATTTTCAGTATCACTGTGCCAAAACCACTAATTTACAGCTGCCAGTAATAGTGTCAGGTCTGTTTGCTCTGATTTAATTTTTTAATCAGGAAAGGAAAAATTGCTCCATTGTGACTAGTAAAATACTCAAAATGTTTTCAGCTCTTCCTTACAGTCAGAGGTTTTCAAACCTGGGTTGTGGCTTTAACAGATGTTGCTGCTTAGGCAAACGGTCAGAACAGCAAGAAGCAGTAGGAGTAGCAAAGTTGTAACATCCTCTGTTCATTTGGATGGAAAAAGGATAGGTAAACCATCAGTGATTTAAGCACATGATGTTTAAATCCAGGAGTATGCTCTTTTTGTATGCTTTAAAATTCAGAAATGGAAACGAATGTATTTTAATGGCTGTGTCATCAGAAAATCAAAATAAAGTGTAGTAAGCTTTATATCATTATCCCATTCAAATATTGGTATTGTTAAATATTCAAAGATATTACTGTTTTCATTTTGCTTCTACAGTAAAATGAAAACCTTTAAAAATGAAGAGAAATGGAGCCCACATAAAGTCAGTGAAACTACTGTGCTTCACACAGATGTCTCTAGTTAGCTCCCTCTCCTAGCATAAATTAAATCTTTGTGGAAGACTTTGGATAGGGATGCTGCAGTTTCTTTATTCACAATGACTGCAAAGTCATTCAGAAATTGTGTATGAATATAACTGAGATTGTTCATGGTGCTTTTGTTTTGTTTTGTTTTGAAGAGAAACAGGATCCTGATCATAGGATTTTCCTGTTTCACACTAGAAAGTGGAACTGAAAGCCACCACTTCTCCACCATCCCAGTTCTAAGAGACATAAGGTCACAAGTGATGTTTGTTGTGCATTTAGGTGTTTCAGTGACAGAAATTGCAGAGATACTGCAGTATATTCTTTCACAGAATATTTTCAACCACTGAGATTCTGATTATTGGATTCCAAAAAGTTTGGACATATCAGGTTATTAGATAGGTAGAAGAAAGTGAGGATGAGAGATAGCCTTGGAAAGAGTGATTAAGTGTTCCTGTTTGTTGGGAAGACCTGCACCTTCAAAGTATATGTCAGTTTGTGAAAGTGGAATGTAATTGCTGAGATCGTATTCTTATGGATTATGGCATAAGGCATATTAAGGAGATGTTTTTGCACTTCTATTGCAGCTATATATCTGTATGTTCCTTGTTTAATCCTCACATACAAACACCAGAAGCATCTAATTTACTTTATGGAGGAATAAGCTGCAAAATTCTGTTGGGAAAAAAATGTGTCTCTTCTATGCTGTATGTCCTAGACACAAAATAAATAAATAAATAGATAAAACACAAAAAAAAACCCAGCTGTGAATATTTGTGTGAATCCTATAATTTCAACATGGGATGTTCTCATCTTGATGCGCTAAGGAGGAGGTCAAACTGAATTTTTAATTGAAGAATAATTGTAAATCTTTCAAAGAAGACAGATTGCAATTGAGATGTTGTCAGAGCAATTTGTAGTTTAGCGTATGTACTTCTGTCAGCTGGTGATGATGGTGAGGTTGAGGGAGACTGAATGAATGGGCCTGAGCAAGATGTTCCTGCTCTGCAGTAATGTGCAAGATCAGTCAGATGGAGAGGACATCATGTGTAAGAGGGCTGGAAGGATTGTATGTATAAGAAACTGAGGCAATGAAATGAGGACTTCTGGCATCATATCTACTAGACATGTGTCTGTAGGCAAAAAGACTACGAAAAAGTTGCAATAACTTTGAAAGGAAATGTAGTTGATTGTGTGTGCTTTCCAGGGGAAAATAAAGAGAAATCATGTAAATAACCTGTGTGCATATATATGTGTGGAATTGCTGAAACGTGGCATAACTTTTTTGAGGGAGTGCAGCTCAACAAACAAAGCATTCTGTTGCATCTCATCTCTAGACGCTATTGCTGAGAGTTCAGTTCTCTGTAGTGATCTTTACATCCAAAAAAATGCTGCTGTGCACATTTGTTTTAAGGTACTTTGTCTACCAATCATGTTGTTTTGAAGAGGTAATGGAATGCTAATTTTCAAGAATTTAACCTGTTGGTAGCTCTTCGGAAGCACTTGTCCATTTTTCTTTGATGTGTTGTTCTACAGAGAAAGATAGTGGGATTTGAAAAAAAAAAGTCACTTTCTTGTGTGTTTTTGAGTCTCGCTAACTTTTCTCCAAACAAAAAAAATATTTGTTTGAGGATTTTGACCCTTTTGATGTAGCACATGGGCAGTTAGCTGATCTGTAAATCCTAAGTTATCCTACCATAGCAATCACACATTTTTTCATGACCAATTTGACATTTTAATGTCTCGTACATAGCTGTTTTCTTCTGTTAAACCTGTGAAATCTAAGTAAACCCCATTACACTCACTGTACGTTTCTATAACTCTTTCTCTGAACGCTAAGCTTAATGGGCTGTGACACCTCTCTGGGAGTTACAAATTCTTGTGAATTATTTTCATTGCTTGTGAATGAAATAAATAGAAATAATGAGTTACAACAGCTGTGATATGTCCACGGTGTGGGAGCTGTGTGGCATGACAGGAGTACATTTGCTGCGGCTCATACCTCCAATAAAGTAGTTTTGATTAATGAAGACTTTATTTTTTTTGCTCATTGTGCTTAATGTTCCAGGTGGAATGAAATGGTTGGCTTGGCTGATTCCTCATGAACTGGAATGGTTATCTGACTTCTTCACATAAATTCCCTGCTGCTACTGATAGTTTTCTTTTTCTTTTGTGAGAAAAATATCTTCTGATTTGCCTTTCAGGTTTTATTCCTTACTTAACATGTTGGCGTTTTATCTATGTACTCAGAGCCTAGGTTATTTTATCTAATATAGTCTGGTTGCTTTATCAGTTCTCTCGTGTTTTGAAACAGAAAATAATCTTTAAAGCCATTTTTTCTTTATCGTTTGTGTTTCATCTGCAATTTTGATTGTTCTTATAGAGACCTTTGTCTTTCTGATTTCATCTGTGTTAGTAAAATTCAGGGTTTTGTTCAGTGCAAGAGAGAAGTGACATAGCTTCTTTTAGTGACTACTACTTCTTGCAGCCATAAGATCTTTTCTCTAGTGAGAAGTGCAAGATGAGCATCTTTTTCCTTGCATAAGTCCCTTAAATTTGATGGATCTGGAAGTGTAATTAAAAAAAAAAATCATGTATTTTAGATACCAGAATTCTGACATCGATGCTAATTTAAACATATATAGTGGTAGAAATTGGAAATACAAATACAAACAATTTAACTTTGTATAATCAATTTGATATATATGCACCTAGACATCAGGAGGGTAATATAAATGTAAGGTCTTAAAGAGATTTAAAAAAAGGTACAATTATCGGTATGATTTTTAAGTTGCATAAGAAATGTATTTTAGAACTTGCCAGTGATGGCTTATAATCACTTTGATATTTTGAGGAAAATGGTATCTTTAAACAGATGATACAGAATTTATTTTTAAAAATGTATTGTGCTTATACAGTCGATGGCTTTTATTTCCATAATGTTTTTTACTACATAATTATACATCTTAATTACGTAATTACCGTCATAATTATTATGTAATTACATGTAGTTCCACTAATTACAAAATCAGGAAGTGTAATTATCTACTAAAAACTTTCTGAAATCTTATTTGTTCACTAGAGATTATTTAAAAGACCAGTGACCTGCTGAAGATGGTGTATGGTGTTACGCATCACACCAGCTCTACTTTTCCCTTTCTTCGTGACCGCTATAGCGTGAGAGCATTGTGGAAGGACTTCTATGTCTTTAATTATTAGTTCCCATAAAATTAGTTCTGAGGCATTGCCTGTATTGCCCAGGGATTCAGAGCCTCTTTGATTTTGTCATTGATATGTTTTGTCTTTTAGTTGGAAAGATTCTGTAGCTGGGGTTACAGAAAGTTGCATGCTTTCAATTAACACCTTCATAACTTCATTCTCAACACACTACAGAGAATAAAGTTATGAAGGTGTTAACTAAAAGCATGCAACTTGGAGTCAGGTATCTGGTGTCGACTGTAAACATGATTGGAAAAATGCTGGTTATGGCCATGTGTAGGTAGAGCAAAACCTTGATTTCCCTGAAGACATGGAGGATGCAGCTGATTTCTCTTGGACCAAAAATTTATTTTATTGAGTAAAACTGTTTTTTTTTTTTTAATTAATTTTTCTGTTTATATATATATATGTATGTTTATGTGCTCATTTATTACTCACTTCTGCACATACTTAATTTATAAATTTGTTTAACAGTGCAGTGTGTAACCAAAGTAGTTCACTGCATGCTAAGAGAAAAAATAGTAATACTTAGGACATTGTACGCTTGTTTTGTCCTAGTATTTTATTATATTGTGCAGATGGAAACTTTCATACAAAACATTCTCATACTTTCCTCGTGATAGAAAATGTTCATTTATTATATTATAATATTAAAATCTGGAGAAATTCTTTGAATAACAGGAAACAATGCGTGTGAGAGAGGTGATACAAAGTGTAAGTGATCAGAATTTGTGATACTGATAAAAAGGGAGAAAATTGTAACCTGCATGTCAGCGGGGAAGTGGTCACTTCAGAAACATGAAGAAGATCAGTCATTGGAATTGCAAGCTGTAATTTCTGTGAAGCTTATGACTTGATACAAAGTATGCATTTCTATCTTTGTATAATTTTTCTCTGCTTTCTAAGGCATCTGTTTTACTTTACAGAACTTTAAACTCCCAAGTTTGGGTCCGTAGGTGATGTGAATCTGCCTTTGTCTTGTTGAATGCAGGAACTTCAGCTTGTGTCTACTGAGCATACAAGTCCTAGGGAGAGTTGGTCTCCGAACCAGTTTGATTTGCGTCAGCCTTTAGAAGAAACACACAGATTATTTTTGAACATTATTTTTGAACACAGATTGGAAAAACTGGATCCTTATTTGATCTCTAGGGTTTAAATTAATACCATAAATAAAATGATTTTAATTATTATACTTCCTGAAGCATAGTAACTGCGCAG
This sequence comes from Chrysolophus pictus, assembly GCA_037305975.1. Lineage (NCBI taxonomy): Eukaryota > Metazoa > Chordata > Aves > Galliformes > Phasianidae > Chrysolophus > Chrysolophus pictus. The sequence goes on from CM074576.1 coordinate 78,543,934, forward strand.
GAGATATTTCTTCATATCCTTTGTATCCTTAAAAAACAAAACATTTATGTCAAAGACATGATGGAAACATAGTTACGCTCTTTTCTCTAAGAAATGGGCATGGATGAAGTCATCAATAGGGACTGCAAGGCTATGTAGAGAACAATGGCATGGTAAATACTAATTTTATTTCGTAGGACACACAAAAGCAGTACATGATGTATAATACAAAAATGGAACGTTATACAGTAGAGTATCTCAATGCAGCTTCAATTTGGTTTATTAAACAAAGAAGTCCATCAATTCATTTTTGTCATCTCTCCATCAGAAAAATGTGATGGTGTCAGCCAATACCAACTGATTGGGAGATTTCTGGGGGAATAAAAAGGCATATTTGAAGCCCTGAGTATTACCACCATGAAAACAGAGTGCACAAGAAACTATGTTTTTCACAAAAGCATGTGAGACCACAGCTATTACCTCTTTGTGTCTCACAAGCAGTGCCTCCACTTCCACAGTTTTCAAGTCCCCTCTTTCAACAAAGCAACAATCATTCCATGATAGTGAGTGGTTCAATGAGATGGAAAGAGAGAGTACTACCCCCCCTTTTTTTTTTCTTTCTTTTTTTTTTTTTCTTTTTTTTTTATTTCCAGGACCATCTCAATAGATTAACATGTCTTATTTCAGGCTAATATAATTTCACTACCTTTTGAGAGCCAATTAGTCTTTTGTGACAGATCAGAATTTGGCTCAGCCTTGGAGAAAAAACACAGCAGGATTTCCATCTGACATACCCCACTTCTGTGAGGGGACTTGGATGGAGAAGGCCCATTTGGGCTTGGGAGCATTTGGTTTTTATCTAATATAAATTAGTTTGGAAGAAGTTGGTTTGTTCCTGCCAGGATTACAACTGTCAAAGACATATCAAAATGTTTTCTTATGTTATATTATTTAACTCAGAATATAATAATGTAATTATTTTGACATGAAAATGTTGCGTGCTGTAGTATTTCCACTTATCTTTAAATAGACATTTTTCACTTTGTGAGAGATGCATACAGTAAGACAAAACAAAAAAAAAAAGAATGAAAAGGAGTGAGTGACAGCCTAAGCTAGTTTATTTAGATGATAAATAATATTTGACATAAATAGGATTCTGTGGAGTTGGAATTAAAACATTTGTATTAGTTATGGTATTGTTCCATATTTCTGGTGTTGCATAAGCAGCCAACAGCATGTGAACAGCAGCATTTTTATCAGATGAACATTTTGAAATTGCGTTACATATTTTTGGGGGAGGGCAGAAGAACACTTAAGACAAGCTTAGAATTGTGTTATTTTTCTACTGTTCATAAATCTTATACACGTGTATTCATCTGCAATTCAATTCTATGTATTTATTTATTTATTTTGTGCTAGAACTGATCTGTAGTTTTAAACATCCTTGATAAAAATTAGTTAGTGGTGGGTGACCAAAACAAATACAGATAGTATACTTACAAAGAGCATGGAGCTAATGTGGTTTTGATCAATAATGGTTAACTATTATCATCAGGATCTTGATGTGGAAAAGATTTATTTCATACTTTAGATTCCATATTTTAGAGGCATCAGTGGATTTGGAATTGTTTGTTGTGCATGCATTTTCATGATAATCTGACATACAGTTCAACTGTTTGAAATACTACTTAGTTTAAGAAGTCGAAAGTGTAATGTCTTGGTTGAAAAAAAAGGAAAAAAGATATGCCCATAATTTGGAAAAGCACCAGATGTCGGAACATGAGATGCATGCATTTGATAAAGCATAAGCGCTGCAGCTCTTCTTGTAGGTGCATTTAGAGAGAAATTAAAAATAGGTTGTTATGTGAAAATTTAGTTTCTGAAAATCTGGATGCAAGTTTAAAAACTATTTCTGTTTTTTGTGCTTCTGTACTCTGAAATGTATCTGCTATTTCCCTGTTTAAGCCAAACCTCAAATATTGCAAAGGAGGGAAACTATGATATTATTCAGAAACTGCAGTAAAGTGCCCGTGCCTTTTTCAACTTTTCTGTAAGATCTGGAGCCTTGAGTTCATTTTTGTTTTATTGAACTGCTATAACAAATCTTAAACATCAAAGGAAGTATTCAGTCAGAAGTTCCTATTTAGACAAAACATGAATTTTATTTCAGTATTTAGTCTTTCAACATGTGAATGTGTATGTGTTTTCTAATCAGTACCAAAAAAGGACCATTTTTGCTTTATTATAGCATTTGACAGGATTTACAGGCTTTTTATATTCACAGGTGTCTTCTGCCCTGCTAGTGACCACAGCTGCTGCACCGACCCATAGAGTGTAGATAACTAGATATCCTTTGGTTTAAGCTTTCCCTCTAACACCCACTTTTGCCTATGTTTCAGGCACCAGTATAACATGGCAGACTGCTCTGCTCACCACTTCTCAGCTTTTAGGTGCATCTGCTGCCATGGCAAAAAGCTCTCCCCCTCATTCCTGCAGGTCTGGGATTTACTTACCCCTTCCAATGTTGAGTTACATTTCAAAAAGCATTGATCTGCCCAAGTGAAAAGGAGGAAGCAGTTCAAGTTCTGGCAGTCACTGTAACATTCCTCTTAAACCACTACCTAGTGGAGTACCTCACAGGGTGGTGACCTTGTTTTACCTCTTGGAGAACTGGTCCTTTTTCTCCTTCTTTCAGTTGTAATAACTGCTTTTTTGGGGGGGAAAACATGATAATCAGAACTCTTTTTTTTCTTTTATTTTGTAAATGACAGCAGTGCTGGTTTTTAATGAGCCCTTGTCTTCACTTTTTTTTTTTTTAACCATTTAAGATGGGCAAGGTAATGTCAACAGACCATTTGCATGGTAAAGCCTTACGTAGATGTTCACACCTTAAGATACCTTTCACTTATTTGTTAAGTGTGCCTCTGCCCTAACTGTGGAAACACTTCAGTGACTCAGCATCACATTTCAGAAATTATGCTCTACTCCAACAGGATTTGAGGTATTGAGATTTTTCATGTAACATGAAATTCTAGAGCAAGCATTTCTCTTTCAAGGGAGAAGGATAGTGGGTTTTATTTGTTTGGTCTTTGCTTTGATGAAGAACTTCAAGTTGTCACATCACAGTCCATGGTATTATGTTGGTACTATAATCAAGAGCCCAGCAAAATATTACTATTAAAGTAACTTTTCAGTAGGCTTAGAGATTCTGGTTTGTTTGTTTGTTGTGGGTTGTGTGTGTGTGTGTTTGTTTGTGTTTTTAACAAGTTCCATTTTATACAGGAAAGTAGAAATGCCTATACTGAATTACACATGAGGAAATAGCATTAGTGCAAAAGGAGAATAAAGACATAAAGAAAGAAAGCCAAATTTATCAAGTGATCTCTTAATGAGCAAATTTGACAAAAAGCAATCTTAAAATTCACAATGCAGAAAATATGGGAAAGAGTCCTGAGAAACTGTGAAATTGAAAGATTTGGAGAGGCAACACTAAAGGAAGGTAATTTACATTACAGCTTGAAAGTAAAATAATCCATTGCAAGGTGTAGCCTTCAATTTTGTGCATTACTTGAACCCAATGAGGATAAATTTAGGATTTGCATTTCTAGTAGGAGCTCCTGAAATTTTAGACTTTATTGCTGTTGCCCTTGTTATCCATTAAGAAGTTTTTCATCATTAGGGAAATTTTTAGTAAGATCTAAATTTAGATTTAGATTGCTAAAAACCGTTGCATGGTCTTAAACAGAAGCCTTACATGGGCACTGGTCATCTTCCAAAGAATTTTGGACTTAGAGTAGCTTGAGAGTAGCTCATTTTTTATCTCATTCTGGATGTGAAAAGGGGAGAAGGGAAAAAGTCTTTGGAACAGTTTGTGGTACAGAAGATTTTATCATCTTCTAAACATAAAATATGATTTGGGAGGAAATCTCTTCTATGCAGATATCAGCAGTTTTACAGATGGAGTACATCCTTGGAAAGATTCTTGAGCAACTGCAAGCTGATGTTTTTACAGTGTCTCAAGCAGGCCAATATTCCTGTTGAATAGTACATTTTGAAGACTATTATTATGATAAACCATGTTCTTAGCATAATTCAGATTGGTGTATATACTTTGGTTTTAAAAAGAGAATTCTGCAGCAGAGTGCAAACTACAGGCAACACTCAAGAAAAAAAAAAATACTGTTGAACATATATAGAAATCTTTAATTCAAGACTTTCCAACACAATGCAATGCTTTGTATCACCCATTTGAGCTAACTAGTAGAGGCCCCAGGAGTTCCTAAAGGTCAAACAAACTTAATTATAAAGCAAGACTCTGTAGTGCAGTATAACCCAATTACAAAGATAATATGAATCACCACAGTGGCAGGACTTTTATATAGTAAGAAGTCACTCTTATCTTTTCAGCTGATATGCACTGCCTTTACAAAAAGGTGAGTGATGAGTTAGGAAATGAGCCATTGTAGACAACAGCAGTAAGCTCAGGAATTTATGGGAGTATGCATGAAGGTTTTACTCTCTTCAGAGGAAATCCATCTGATGCTTTGCTTTACGTTTAAATGCTAAGGGGAGAAATGAGTAAAGAGAAAATTCTTCATCTTTCCGTGGGTAGGGTATCTGTGATCCACCATCGGATATGCCTCACAAAGTGGTATGTATATGGTGGTATTCAAGCTAAAATTTGTCCCTCATACTACACAGTGCAACAGTGAGGTCCTTCTAAAGTTGAGATCAGAATATTTGTAAAATATGAACCGCTCAGAAAGCTGAAGAGTCACAGTCCAGAGTGACCAAGAATTTTCCTTTTTTACTGGCAGTGATCATGTGCTTCACTAAGATTTGTCTGAACACAGGAGAGGTGCTCAGAAGACAGCAGTAGCAGTCCAACCCTCCACTTGAGTATATAGGCACTGCGTGAGTGAGGGCCTTGCTGTTCTCTTTTTGTCTAAGTGAAGCTAAGCAGTCATTCTTTCCATACCGATTGTTACTAGTGGAGAAACCCCTCTGCAAAGATATGCTGTTCATCTTCACTGACCGAGGTCTGCAGTTCAAGTATTTGTGTATGAATTTATCAGTCTGTGCACCCCTGGGTAGTAGAGAGAAATAGGCAGGTCCAGGGCATGGCTTATGTAATCTCATTTATGCTTGGCTGGTATGGGTCACATGTAAGAAATGCTTATTCTTTCCCATCTTAGTTATAAAGGAGACCCACAGTGACTGATTCTAGACATCTAGAAAACAGTTTTACTCAAAAGATTTTGCTAGGAACATAATTCATGAGTTCACTATGTTACATGCCAAGTGTGGGAAACTGTTACATACAGTGCTCCAGTTGGCTCAAAGAGTAAAAAATAACATCAAAATAGTTTCCGTTATCCTTCTACAGTTACAACCTCTGTTGTCTACACCAAGGTGAGAAGAACGTGTTCTTCTGAAATAAACCACTTCTGCATCCCAGAATAATCTATTTTTAAATGATACGTAGTTAATCGTAAAGGCTCGAGGGAAGGCATCCAGTCATAGCTGTTAACCGGGAGGAGACAGAATACCTTAACTCCTACCACTCCTTTGGAAAAGTCTGTCACAAGGTCCACAAGCCAGCCTTTAAAAAATCAGTCTCAGAATAGAGTTCTGGCTTCTGTCACAGAAGAATACTGTTGTTTTGTGGTTATTTGGATGGAAGCATAGGGTATAATTCTTCTAAGCCCATAATATTTTTCAAAGGGACAAGCCTAGAGACTAAATTTCATGTATGGGGTCGCCTGGAAATTAATTTAAAATCATCAAGGTGAAAAGCCATTATATATTAATAGCTGTTCTTTACCCGCAAAAGATTTTAGCAGTTAAAAGCCAAATCCATCAACCTCTGCTTTTTCATATTCAGTAAATACAGGGATTTTGATAACTGGAGGAACTTGTCCCAAGGAGGAGTTTAATATTCTACAGATCATAGCACATAATCTTTCTTCTTTCTGCTTGAATGTCAAGCATGAAAAGGGGAAAAAATACATTTACAAAGTTGATTTAAGAAAGTCATTTAAAATGTATTTCTTTATAACAGTGCAGCTTCAGATAATCCATTATTTTATTTGTAGACTCTCTGAGATGTGGAAGACAAAAGGCAGGCAAGGATTTGTAAGTGTATCAAGTTAGTACACAAAGATCAAAGGCTATCTCTGCATGAGGGACTTTGCACATTCTCTTCCAGATCAGCTGCAACATCAAGGACAGGAAAATCTGTAAAGCATTTTGTTTGCTATGTGTTCAATCTCCTGTCATCTGCTAATGCAGTCTTTGTCAGAAAGTGCTTAATGTTGTGGTACCCAAGTAACCTGTTTCCCTGTTTCACTTGCATTGTTCTGCTGAATACGTATCTTCTATATTCCCTGCTCAAAATTGCTGACTTTTCACAAATTGGAGATGATCAGTAGATATGCTTCCCTAGGGAAGAAAGAAAAAATATATTGACGTCCTAGTAGTGGGGATGGTTGCATCAATGGAACAGAGTGTATTGTTGTGTCCTTGATGTATTATGGGCAGCTGAGCATGTGATCTCTCACTATTTCAGAGCCACAGGTCTTATGCAGCCACTGAAGGGCAGGATAGAAGATACAAATCACATGGGTGGGTGGGGGTCTTCAAAGAGTAAGACTGTGCTGATCCCTGAGTCAGAATAGCTGCAGGTGTGTGTTTTATCGAGTTCTGTAATGTCTCATGGAGAAATTGGCAGGATTCAGGGTAAGTGTACAGAGAGAAATGGGAAAAGATAAAGTATTTTAAAAGAAATCAGAAAACTTTACTCTTCATTTCCTTTGGTATGCCCAGTGCATTAGAATAACTAATTTGTCGATGTCACTTTATGCTGTTAGGAAATGAATGATGTTCTACAGCACTGAGCCTCGGTGATCCATTTTTCTTCCCAGCTGCTTTTGCCCATTGTTTCAAGGTAAAGTTAGCAGGGAGTAGTTGGTCACCTTTGCTTTGTGAAATGTTGGCTTTTTTGGAATGTTTGCTCAGGGCGCTTTCCCAAAGAAGTCGTTAGCTTCCACAAGGAGTGGAGAGTTATTACCTGTTGACTTCATTTGCACATTTTGTGAAGAATGACTAATTACTTCTTGGCTTCCTTGATCTTTAAGTCTAATTATATTAGAAGCAACAGCTCCTTTTGTTCCTTCAGCTGATTTCATTCCTGTGCTGATGATGTAGTCAACACATTACCAAAAGAACTCCCATGCAGTTAGGATGGAGAACCAGGACTGGGGAGAGGAACTACTGAGTATTTCAAATCCTGTCATTCTCTTTCTCATGATGTGGGAACAGATGCTCCTCTTCCACTTTGATGGAATGGTTCTTACATGTTGTTTATGCTGTAACATATGAAGTTTGCAAACCAACATCTGTAAACCTGGTGGAGGGGGGAGGGGGGAGGGGGAAGTGGATATTCCTTGTGCTGGATACTCGTAGCAATACCCATCAGGTAGCACCAACAGCTTTTGAAGGCCCAATCCAACCTGGCCTTGAATGCCTCCAGGGATGGGGCACCACAACTTATCTGTGCAGCTCTTCCAGTGCCTCACTGCCCTCCAGTAAATAATTTCCTCCTAACGTGTAATCTGACTCTCCTCTCTTTTAGTTTAAAACCATTCCCCTTTGTCCTATCACTATATGCCTGTATATACCTATGGCTGTGGATCCAGAACAAGCAAGTACTGGAATATTTTGATGTTGTTTTTGAAGATGATGTAAGTCACCTTTTTGCATAGTCTGAAATAACTCCGTGTTGGGCAGCCAATCCAGAAATTGATTTAAGAGGCTAAATTATTGTTTTGTTTTGTTTTCAATTATCTATGTCACTAAGAATCATACATCAACCTTGCCCCTCACTGTCAAATAAGTATTTAATTTAAGATGGACAGAAGATTAAATATTTGGAGTCAGTGACTTGTTTTGGGTCTCTTCTGACTCGGGATATTCAGTGTTTTTAATTTTGGAGTATAGTATGCTACAATTCTGGATGTATATGCTACCTTTCTGAAGATACACTCCATTTTCATCTTGCCTCTTTTTTTGGTGCTTTGGGGATCTATGTTGCTTCTAAATCTATAAAATAGTGTGTGGGAAGTAGGTGAGGCTGAGGGAGATTGAAATGACTGTTAGATCTCAAACGTTTGAAATTGTCACAGAAGCTCAGATTTAAAACATATTGTTATAATGTTGATATGTAGCTAACAATCTACAGCTTAACTTGGGATATATCTAGCTTCTATCAAATATTTGAACAAAAAGTCATGAATAAGTGGTGCCACATGTTGATTAAATAAGACATACTTGTTAGTATTTCAAGGTTTTTTTTGGATGAAATGCCTCGTGTGGTGGTTGTTCACTGACCGAGGGTGTGGGCTCTGTGGTTTTGTCGTAAGCAAAATAAAGCAACAGTATTTAATTCTAACCTCATGCTTCATCCAAAATTAGATCACAAACAGCATTTTTATTTTGTTTGTTGTTGATCTTCTGTGCAGCAGCAGATGCTTTAGTCTGATGTCATCTTCCCTGTTTTAGTGACTATTTTTGACGGGGCAATTTGCTTTCAGGTGTCTTGTTTTACTTATGTGTATGCTGTCCTTATGCCTGACATTGTGGGAGAGTCATTTCCTCAAATTGGCTATGGTAAAGATTTGAGGAAGTAAATGGCACTTGAATTCCAAATCTTCCAACAGTTCTGAGACACCAGATCATCATTCTCCAGAAAAAGCTTGTCTACCAGTCATCTCCTGTTACAACCTCAGATATATTTTGGATAATTCTGCTTGATTTGAAACGCTTTCAAAATTTTCCTCTCATGCAGATGCTAATTAGTGACTGACTGAATGAATGCAGTCTGGTAAGGTGCTATTCCATTTGTAAGTTGCTTTCAGTCTTGTTAATCAGAATTGGTTTCAGTAGCTTTTGGAAAAAAATTTCTCTCCCAGAGAAGAGTGTGCAGCGCTCAAGGCTAAAATCCACAAAGTTAAGGTATGGCAAGTCTGACAGTTGTGAGAGATTAGACAACATTTCTCTCAGTGTTTCTTGGGTTGGGAAGTAATGAGATCTATGTATTTTTAATTCTGCGAATAACATGGGAGCTTATTCAGCTTTTGAAAGCATATATTCTTTGCATAAGGCAGGCGTTTATACCAACTTATCAGTAATCTGGAATTATTTAGCTGCAGTTAAATATGCATATTTAACATGTGCAAGAGCTCATGAAAATCCATTTAAATATGAAATACAATTTAAACACCTCATAAAGAGCAGTCAAACCTACAAAGTTGAGTTACAATGGGTTATTATATTACAGCTAGCACAGTACCCATTGCACCTTTTTATTAGAGATCAGACCTTTCTGATTGAATTTTCTGGCTTTTGTGCTTTTAAGCAATAACTTAAAATGTTTTTACTAGGGAAACTCCTTGTCACAGTCCTCCCCTCCCCTTTTTTTTAAAATACTGCTGGACTTTAAACTGTTTTTGAATATTTTAAGAGTTTCATGTGAAAAAGGATTAATTGCTTTGGTAAGCAGGCCGTGTTCCAGCTGTTGATAGGTCTGCTTACATCTCTTTTCAGTGTTTTTGTGAACAACTGATCAAATTAGATTCATCATTCTTGGATTGTGGTGATTTTAAATTGAAATGGAATATATTAAAGCAGCCAACCACGCTGATTATATTGTAAGCCTCATTTAATTTCATACATTCACACATTACAGTGAAAAGCAGGATTTTTTTCTTAAATGTGTGATTGTGACTGTACCTTCGGCGACTCCAAAGGTCATCTGTAATCGGTGCATAATTTATTAGTGTTAGATATCTGATTTCTGGAAGTTTGTTCCACAGCGCTCCATATACATTAAGATGTATAGAGATGTAAGAGAGCAAAACAGTTCAATTGCTGTAATTCTTCTGACATGCTCTTCTTCATACCATCCAAGTCCTTACTGGTCAGGGAGCCTCTGCTTTGAAACCTTGGCACAGAACTGGGCAGTTGTTATCCGCAGATCCCGTGGTTGTCTGTTCTGGAGCAGTGGGGGGTAAATTAGGTGTTGCATAGGTGGCAATATGTTCTTAGGAAGGTGTTGATGCAGCGTGCTGTGGTTCCTTCTTCTGGGCGATCAGATGACTACGTTTTCCGGCTGCGTTCATAACAATAAAATACATTTCTGAAAGCTTTCCCTTGTGTTTTATTAACTGGCACCTCTTTATAACCCATGGGAATCTTGAGTAACATCTTGGAGGTGACAGTCAACAGAACTGCAGACTAAATTTTTGAACAGACTCTCCATATCCATCTCCTATACATTATTTTGCAAAATAGATTTGTTACTCTGCTGCACTTGCTCAGAAGTGAATGTCCTGAAAGACAGCACTTGGAATATTTGTTGTTGGCAAAGTGGTATCATTCTTACTTCACATTTCAAAGCAGATTTGCATCTTGCTCATTGCAGAAGAGTAGGAATTACACAGTATATTTCAAGAGGAATTATTGTATCATTTCAGAAGAATGCTGCCTAAGTTTTTAATGTAATTTATGCTCAGCAAAATGACTGCTTATTCAGACATAAGGAAAATATTTTAATGTGCTGTATAGTGCTGTTCTGTGCTGGACTATTTCCTTTTTTATGGAAGTCCATTGGGAAAGGAAGAAGTACAACTTATTACTGCTAATATAGGGAAAAGGCAAGGTGCCTGTCACGAGCTGCTATTTAATGGCACTACTGCAGGATTGGGCCAGTGGCTTAATCCCTTGATGTACCATGGCCTTTGTGTTACCCATACAGGAGTAGTTCTCACAAGTTTGACGGGCATGTCCAGTTTTCTAAATAACTGCAGTATCTCCAGTAGGCTTAGTAGTTGATTTATCAGTTGTTTCCATGCATCTGATGGCTTTTATTTTTGCCACTTAGACTTCAGTTCTAGTTGCACTCAGAATTCTTGCTTGGCTATTTCGTGTAAATCCAGAGTAAGTTCCATCAGTAACATGCATGACACCTAGGTGCTGTCTGCTGGATGGCTTCTTCAGAATCTCTTTTGTTGTTGTTCTTTTAAAGACTGATTTGTGAAGAATCGTCATGGTCAAGAAGAAAGTAAAACTGGCAGATCATTGATGGTGTTCCTGCTCAAGAAGCACTTACTCATTTAAAAATATATACCGGGGACAAAATTTACTATTCTTCTGATCATTAATTACCCATAGAAGGAGAGACTCATGAGTAATGCTTGTGCTAGGTTAAGAACTTGTGCTTCAGCTTGTGTTCCCCAGATGAGCTAATAAACTCTTCAGGAGCACAATGAATAGTCCAGAGAGCACTAGCCAGTGTAGGAATGCAAGTTAATTCTTGGAATAAAGCTTTCTTAACCCAGTTCTCTTTCAAATAGATACAAAATGCAATGAGGGAGGTGTTCTCAGGAGAGAAGAGTTCTGTCCACTTTTAACAACTTTACTGAATACCTTGAACACAGTTGCTTGGCCAAAAAGTCTGCCACACCGTCTTCTCGAGACACATCTGTCTGTCCAGCTCCTTTCTGACCTTTAGCTGCGCATTTGTGATTTGGCTATCCGAAAATAGTTTTGAGTGTAGGAATTTTACTGGTGTAATGACTCAAATGTAGCTTAAGTACAGTATCTGAGAATCCCTGTGCAGGGTACTTAAAATTGCTAGAGGCTTAACGTACAGATTAGCAAGCAGTCAGTGCTGTAATACTTACTACAGTCTGATCAACTGTATTAGCCACGGTTGCAGCACCAATTCAGAAGCTTTTGCCTTGGTCCAAAACATTCATGTTTTTTTCCTGGATTTGGTGGATCTGTAGTTTTCTTTTATCGCTTTAATATTTCTTCTGTTCAAATGAAATTCAACAATAGTAGTTTTTTGCTAGGATGAAGTTCTAATTGTTATCTTCACATAAAGTTTGTTATTAGACATAAAACCGTTATTTTCTTCAGAAGCCAGAACATTCACAAAAAAAAAAAAAAAAAAAACATTTTGGTCTGTTGTCTACAGAGCAATAGATTTGTCTGACAGATGAGGCTAGGAAGTTCATTTCCCTGTTCGGTTCCTCCCATCTAAATTGTGGAGTGCATCGTCACCTGAACCTGTGATTGTGCAGTGGATTATGTGTTCTAAAAACCATTACAGCTGTGAATAGTACCTGGTATCATCAAAAGACCTTCACAGTTTCTGTCTCTTACAAAGAAAAAAAAAAAAAAGGCATATCTGTGTTACTGTAGACAATTTCAGTGGACTCAACATGCTTATATCTTAGAAGCCTCAGAACAAAACAGAGCTGGAAGTGTTACTTTCCATTATCTCTAGCAAATTATTTGAATAAACCCTTACATCCATCTTTCTTAACCCTGATGTTTTTTCGTCCTTCTCTTCTGCCACTGTTCAGAATACATGCCTTAATGCATCTTGCCTGTTTCATTGTCTATGAAGTTGTTTCTTACTGAAGATGTGTGTACAGTAAAAGGTAAGGTGTTGAAAATCTCTGATGTTAGAAATATTTCTTTTAAGTTTTTTCCCCTTGTTTTTCTGCCATTCCTACTCAGTGTGTAAGTTTAGGCAGCTGCAGTGTGACTGTGTCCTCTTAAATGCTGCCTCTATAGCAGACTATAAAGAAGGCTACAAGTCCAATGGGCAGCATGCAGCAGGGCTGAATGCCTCAAGCCTACAGCTGGAGGTATTCAGCTCCTGGCTGTGCTCAGCTTTGGAGCGCTTCAACTTCCTGAGTAGCCACCCATATGTTGCTCACTACTTTAAAGAGTGCTAAACGCTCGAAGATCTTTTTAAGTTGTTACACGTTCTGAAAGCCGTGGATTTGAAACCTTGTTGGAAGCATCAGTGGAAGCAAAAATTCACCCAGAGTCGTTCTACACAGAGAAACTGCCTTTGTTTCTGGAAGCTGCAAAGCTTTCTGAGTTGTTCAAAGCTGAATTTGGAAGTCAGGGCTGTGTTGCTGCATGACAGCTTGTTTGTCCAAGGTATCTGAATTAGAGGTTAGATGAACCTTTAGTCAGCCCAAATGGGAGGATTTTTATTTGGCTAGTGTATGTGTACTCTGTCATGAAATGTTCCCGTGCTACAAAAAATAAAACATTTAATAAAAGAGAGAAGGAAAGTACCTCACTAGAAGCTTTAGAACATTTTCACAGCTACATTTGCCTTGATATCCTTGTTTTCTGGGGGACTGGCACCCACATTGTCACCCAGAGTTCCTTAGCTGTTTGAAACTGTGGGATTACTGTCTCTTAGGGGCAGGGGATGTGGCTTTCCTGGCAGTGTTGTTAATCAGCAGGACAACATGCAGCATGTTCTTCCATTTCCAAAAGCCAAGTTGTGGCAGTGCTGCAGCTCCATATTAAACTCTCACTTCAAGGAAGCGACAGCTGAGAGTGGCCTTGCCAGCCCCACGCTAGTGATGAAAGCAGTAGCTCGCAGGGCATGTCAAACCCACTTCTTAATTCCTGCGGAGCGTGTGGTTGCCTGATTCATTAATACATGGTGGGCAGTTACTTCGCTTTCTAATCTTAATTTTTATTTAATCAGTGGCACTAGGAATTTGACTAGGTTAGTGTGACTATTTAAAAGGTGCCTGAAGGTAGTTTATCTCTTGTAGAGAGGCGAGCCAGGTAGTTGGAGTAGGAAGCATCAGTAAAGATGGTATGCGTTTCTCCCTCACTCCCTCCCTTCTTCCCACCAAGAGTGTCGATCTTTGCACCTTAAAGTCATTGTGCTCTTTGAATGGCCAGCATTCTGGCTACAGGAAATCTTTATTGTTCTCTTTAGAGTTTTTAATTGTTTTCTTTTTAATGAATGTTAGCAACAATTTGTCATCCAGTTCCTAGTCTGTGTAGATGCTGTGCAGTATGAAGGACGATGGAACAGCAGGCTTTTACACCTTTATTTTAAGCTTTCTAGTTCAGCTTTTAAGGAAATTAGACAATTCTGTTGGTCTTTGTCTTGATTCTGCACATCACATTTGAAATGTGTATGTAGATCTTTATCACATGCTAGACATCTGTCTCCATCGTTACAAATAAAATTGAATTTAGCAATTTCAGCAAAATTAAGGAGAGGAATAGCTGATCTAACTACAGAAATAGGTTCTCGGTTTAAAGATCCGAGTTCTTTGTTGCAGTCTTTCCTCCTTCTCTGAGAGAAAAGAAGTAGGAATTGCAGCTTACCCCAAAGACCTCTGGGCTTTTGATGAGGCTGAACACTGCGCAAATGTAAATTGTTTTCAAACTGTTAAAAGTGCCTTGCTGAGAATGGCTTATAGTAAACTCTGACTTGAGCACCTTCAGCAATTATTGTGGTAGCACTGTTTTATGCCATAGAAAATACAGTTGCCAGCAGAGGCATCTCTGAAACAAAAATTGGAAGTGTAGTGTACTGGTTTACCTCTACTTTCAGAAGGCTGGGTTCACATCATTAGTTATTATTTGTATTATGCTGCTATCTAGAGGTCTGATGCACCATAAAAAAGGCAATTTTGAAGACCACTTCTGCCTATAGAATTTACAGTGCAAGACAAGCAATAGGTCAGAAAAGGAGATGTCATCAAACCTGTTCCGCAGACAAAAACTGAAGTCTGAATGAATTCAGCAGCTGGTCCAGTATAACGTTAGAAAGTGATGGCAAAGCTGGACATAGCACCTAGACCTTTTGAATTAAAGTTCACTGCTTTTACAACATCAGTTGTAAAAACAGCCTGAATACTCTGTCCTTTTTTATTTTATGCTTCTCTAAGGATGCAAGTAAAGCAGCAAATTGATAGCATATTCCAGATAAAGATATCCCTGTTTCGTGAGTGCTTGCAGTGGTGAAATTCATACTAAGCTTTAATAAGTCCAAAAAACTGGATGCTTTTAGTCTTTCAAGCAGATAGCTTCATGGCTTTATTCTAGTTTGTCCTGTGGGCTTTGTCCACTCCTCAATTTGACTTCGGTTTACTTTGGTTTGGGTTTTTAATATAGTGGGGGTATTCTATCTATTTGCTTTTCTGGTTTTAAACATTCTCCCTCTTGAAGTTGATTTTCAACCAATGCATCTCTGAACTGCTTTTTAAAAGGAAAATGCTTCCCAGTATTTTCATCTTTGCGGACATTTGCCTGGTCAGAAGTGATACAAAGTTTTGTCTCATTTTGAACAGATGAGCCTAATGCCAACCCAATGCATATTGTTCTGTTAGTCTACAAAGAACAGTTCCTATTCCATGTAATCTGGCTTTGCCGCTGGTTAAGTTAAGAAAGAACAGTTCCAGGCTTACCAGGTAGTTCATCTCTTATTGCCATCTCATCTTTAAAGCATGATTAGCAATTGGCCAAAATGAAACGTAGGCTGATGATTGTAAAACAGTCACTGAGATGCTGAAAAAGCCAGTAAATATGTTCTACTTTTATAAAATAATGCAGTGAAAAATAGGAAAAAGAGGATGCAGGGCCAGTTACATATCATGGGAAAATGAATGTCTTCTGCCTCTGCCATAATAATCGTTTCCTCCTTCCCCATTTCTCCTAAGCAAATATACTCGGGGTACTCTTCAGTGATAGTATATATAAAAGAATATCCTCCAAAAAGAGATTGGCAGGTTTAATTTGTTTGATGTGTGCAATCACAGTCCATGTTAAATTCAAAATGCTTGTCCAATCAAGGATTCAATATAGAAAAGAGGCAGTAACAAGCATGCAGTACGCTGTAATAAAGAAATCTGTTGATTGAAAACAGTTTGTATATTTTGGAAATGATAGGGAATGTAATTGGTAAGAAAGAAAAGGATAGGGCTTCATAAATAATAGGAAATAGAGCATATTTTTCCCCTGATAATGCTAACTCAATTTAAGAGTATCCCGGTGCTGAATTTTCCTGTTCAGTAAAATAGGTCTGGTAGATCTTTAGTACTCTAAATTTCATGATTAATGGAAGGAGCTCTTTATTTTGATGGCGCTGAATTTAATGTGTTGAATTTCAGCTGTAATGACCTCCCCCCTCTCTCTCATCTATTCTTTCCTCTGTGTCGTAACCCTTGAAAGTATATGAAGAAGAGCAGGCAAGCTTCTCGGTCAGGTATGACTTCAAAAAAAGAGTTACCCTAGTGCTTTTATGAACTTTGAAGGGCCATTTTCTTGGCAGTATTAGATGAAAAGAGCTTGTTGTGTCAAGCTAACTTCAGTATATCTTATAAACTTTAACGATTCTCCACCTAATCATAATTGAAGCCCAGGACAAGCTCAACAACTCTCTTGTTCTGCACGACACCTTCCATAGGCTGGCTGGCTGGCTGGCTTCCTCCCTTCCTCCCTCCCTCTCTTCCTTCCTTCCTTCCTTTCTCTCTTTCTCTTTTTCCCTCTGTCTTGCTCTCTTTCTCTCTCTCTTTCTCTCTTTTTGTCTCTCTTTCTTTTTTTCTTTCTCTCTCTCTCTTTCCCTCCCTTCCTCCCTCCCTCCCTCACTCTCTCCTTCCTTTTCTTCTTTTCTTCTTTCTTTCTTTCTTTCTTTCTTTCTTTCTTTCTTCCTTTCTTTCTTTCTTTCTTTCTTTCTTTCTTTCTTTCTTTCTTTCTTTCTTTCTTTCTTTCTTTCTTTCTTTCTTTCTTTCTTTCTTTCTTTCTTTCTCTTCAGTTCACTCACAAGAACTCTTCCATTTATGGAGCAGTATGTGAATAGACTTCTAGCACATGGTTCATATCTATGCAGTATTACATACCTTTCGTGTACTTAAATTTCTGAAAATCAGGCTGGTAGTTCTCTCTTATCTTTTGTGTGAGCGTACAAGTGTGTGTAAGCTTATATTAGAGTATTAGTAAAATAAACCAAGTCTTAAATGGACACGGAGCTGCAGCTGTTTATGCAGTAATTGTTATGGTACTTTAAAACTCTTATAATCTAGGAGGAGGAAGTACTTGAAAGTCAAAAGCTAGGAAATAATACAGCTAACAATCCAATTTGATATGGAAAATTTTCATTTATTGTCTTCTCAATGATTTTATTTCATGTTTTGTATTGAATTAATACACTCCTTACTGTGTTATATGAGGCTATCCAGAACTTGGAGATAAAAGTGTCTCTGAGGGGTCATGGTAGTTGTGTGAAATGCAATATGTCAGACTGAATTTTTGTTCAAGCATTCTCATTTGACGATCATAAATATTATGACATTTTGAAGAAGAGCTCTTAAGACTTAAAAAAATAAATCTTTATATGCAAAATGTGAAAATCTCCCTATTAGTTGGAATAGTTGGGTTTTGTTAAACTGGGAGCCTGGGGCTGAGGAACTGCACACCTGCAGGCAGTTCTGGCCAAGAGATGCTGGGGATGGTGGGGGAGTGGAGGCAACTCCAGCAGGATGTAGTGCTGACTGCTGGAAAGTAAGCTTGCAGAAATCTATTCCTTATCAAAGATCTGTGTGGATGCTGTGATGTCCGTAACAAATCTAGAATAATGTAATGTCAGTTTTGAGGCCTTGAAACTTACTATGCATGCAGTGTGGGTGCACTGACTTCGCAGCAGCTGCTGTTGTTCATTTGCTCTTATGCAATAAATAATTTTTGAGGCTTCTTTTACTGAACTTATAGGTTTGATGCTCCCCAGAACTGAACCGTGCAAGTGTGCAATCACGCACACTGTAGGTTTTATTCTTTCTCAAGAACTTTGATCTCAATCTTGGCACCTCTTTCAATGTTTGTTCCGAAAAAAAACCTGAATTCAGAATAAAGTTTCTACATAAACCTGAAGTTTAGAAGTGATAATGAATGTGTTTTGCAGTGAGTGATGAACAAAACACAAGGTTGTTTTTTGCTCACAAATTTGATCAGTCATCAGTACAGCTGGAATGTTGCTGCTGGTTCTGAAAGGGCTGCAAAGGGCTTTGGCTAAAGAAGCTGCTTTGAGGGTTCTATTGAAACCCCATAGAGGGTGGGAATTTCTATCTGAGGCATAGTTGTGCTCTTACAGTCAGAAAACATGATGTAAAATCTACATGGATACAGTGAGGCTGAACCTTTCGTACCATAGCCTGCTGCCAGCTATGGCATGTCTTATTTCTAGACAGTATGTTAAATTATATGAAAAAGAATCAGTAGTATGCCCAGTAAAACAGCTGCTTCCATTGCCTTCACTCTTTCTTCATACCTCTTTTAAGAGACAAATTCTTCCTCTGTGTGTTTTGGTGTTAAAGTTTCCACACTCAGATGATGGACGACAAGTTAACAACATAAAAAGGGCGTTGACAGTTCTTGAAGAAGAAATACAGCTCACTATAACCTCAAGTTTCTCTCTAAACTTTGACCCAACAACACAAAACTTTAAAAAGGAGGGGCTCTGTGCTGTCAAGCACAGAATTACACAGGGAAAAAATTAATCTAAATAGTGAGGTAGAAGTCTGGGTTCTCTCACATGATATTTAGCAGCAGTGGTAAGAAGAGGGATGTTTCTCTCTTTGTGTAATGTGCAGTAGTTACAATAAACACAAGATTTCCAAATCTCAGAGGACTCTCTTGACAGTTGCTTGATAACAGCTTTTTTTCACTCCATAGTTTTGACAGTTTGTATGTGTTGCCATATCTAGTGTAAACTAAAACATCACTGTCATTCTGTTTTTCTTTCTTGTGTGGCTTCCTCTTCTTTATTTTTTTTTTTCCTGTCTTCAGGATAATGAAAAACATGGGCTTTTAATTTGTAGCCTCGAGTAAAGCAAGTTGTGTGCGGAGAGTGGCATGTGTTTGAGTTCTGAAATGCTCCAATTGAATAGCTTTCATATTTTTTTTCAATACTGTTTCTTGAAAAGTGACTGTGCTGTGTCCTAGATCAGACCTGGTCTGTCACTCAGCAGATGTGCTGTGCCTGGCTGGGCCACAGGAAAGCACTGCAGTGCTCAGAGCACTGCTTTCCTTCTTCACTCATGCAGAGGTCCGAAGAACCACAGCACGTGCAGCGTGACCAACTCTGCCTGCCCTGATGCACCTTCACTGTCCTTCCCTCCTGCTTCTGGACTGTGGGTACCACTGCATCATCTGGGAATGCTCTGGGAGGGGAATGTTGGAGGTGGAGGATCCCTGCAGCTGCTGGCCCCAGTTCAGCCTGATGGATGGGATGTCCTTGGGTAGAAGAGGGCCGACTTAACCTTTGGGTTGGCTTTTTTATAGATCTTGGTAAGGTTATTTTGTCATCAAACCAAATTTGCTTTTGCACAGCAAAGTGCCCGGTGTCGTCATCTGGCATGTTACAGACAAATTCCAATTACTTTTCTGCTTCAAGCTATTGTTAAACACTACGAGCTAGCTGACAGTAAAATTATAAATACAGGTGTTGTCACACTACACTATAATCAGAATTTTAATTTGAATTTTCATTTGTAAAGCCTTTTTTTAACATGAAAATAGGAATAGAATTAGTTTTATTGACAGTAAAAAGACATTTTGAAAGCTTCCTAAATCATTACCTGTATTTAGTAGTGGGAAAAAATTGTATATGTCCGTACAAAAAGAAGAGTTTTATTATCACATATTTACTCATTATATTTGGTGGTAAATAAAACTAGGAAGATGTGTTTGACAAATGATTGACGTAACTCAGTACGTTTTCACTTCATCAGAACAATGGGCAGACATAAATATATATTTGCTTTTGTTTTGTTCTGCTATTACTAATGCAAGCCTGCGATGAAATCTCAAAGCAAATTAAGTAGAGCCTGTTGAGTCTACACGCAGCGCCAAACTTTTTATTTTGCAATTTTCTCTTCTTACAGGGATTCATCATCCTTCGCTTTCTCCCTTCTTCCCCCTCCTCTCTCTGCTCGCTGGTTGGAGTGGTTCCCCCTTCTCGAGACCCTTTTTTTTTTTTTTTTTTCCTCGAGGCATTTAGTGTCGTGTCTGCCAGATTTCAGTGATGAGCAGCGAATTGCTTTTAAAGTGGGCATTATGCCAGTTCAGCAGCACAATGGAAAACCAATCTTCCACCATTCTACTTTTGATGCTGTTATTGTAGCATTTTAGATAACTGCTGCCACAAAAAAAAGATGTGCTCAATTGCTACCAGTTAGTCAAGTTAAATCCAGAGTAGCATTAAAATTACTCTGAAAACTGTTTGTCAGAGGTCATGTGCTGTCTGTGGCTACAGCGCATAGGATAGATGTTCTCTTCTGTGTGAGGTTTTTTCTTTTTGCGTTATTATTACCGTGACTGACCAGCTCTCTAAATAGCCCTTCACTACCTGTTTACTTATTGTCTTCACCTCACTGCTGAAAATACGTGTCAAACAGAAATGTTGAAAAGTTTCTGTAAAGTGCTGGAAATAGCAGGGGAGTGAGTTGTTCAGGGTGCTACAGTTTGTACGGTGTGAAAGCAAGAAAAAAAAAAAAGGAAAAAAAAAAACGGGGGGGGGGGGGGGGAGAGCAAGAACATAATTCTCTGGTTTCTGTAGCAAGATTACTGTTTTCATCTTTTTATCTTCACTTTTCAACCGCCGAGTTCACTTTTCTATTTTTTTTTAATAGCACAAATGGAATTTATCCGCTTTCTCGCTCTCTTCCCCTTCAACTCCTCCTCTTCCTCTCTGTGCCGCCGGCTCTGCTTGTGAATGGAAGGGTCTGCGGCTGCTTGTGAATGGCAGGGTCTGGCACTGCGGCCGTGGGGCTGGGGGCAGGTGGGGAGGGGAACTGCGGCACCGGGTGGCTTCTGAATCCCTTGTTTTCCGACAGAACACAAACGGGAAGAGTATTTATGGGTGGTGGGAATTAAAAGAGCGAGGATGTTTTCCTTGCTTTATTCATGAATCACGTAATAGCCGCGCCACCCGAGGACTTGTTTCACTTGCTTGCATCATGGCAGAGATGCACGCGATGTCACGTTGCGTTCTGATTGTGCTGAACAGGGAATCAGCCTTCGGGTTGCAGTCGTGAGCAGCTTCTGCGGGACAACATCGAGCAGTGGTTCGGCCGTCAATTTCATAGCCTTGCGCTTGGGCACCTCAATAACCCAATTTTCAGAGGGCTTACTGTTGGTAGCCTTTCCAGTCAGTCGGAGCTGTGGTGGCCGATGGCGAAGATAAGAAAATAGGGTGAGACATTTAGGGAGGCAACACTGAGAAAGCGTTCCCCACCCTGCCGGGCAGAAGGGGCACCTGTATGGGAGAGCACCTGGAGGAGAACTCGCTGCTGCCGCACAGTGCTTTGGAGTCCTCCAATAGGTGGCACTGTGGAAGTGCGCAGTTGTGGCCGTGAGAATTTGGTAGCCTTCTCCCTAAGGATGAACGCTTTGGTACTGATTTGGTTACAATCCAGCCACTGGGGTTTTGTTGCCTTCGCTGTAGGGATGTTGTGGACCTTCACATTTTTTTACATTTAGCACAGAGTTGTTCCAGGATGAGTCTCGTTTTGCACAACCTAAATAACAGCAAGAAGTAAAAGATGAGTGCTAGAAATGCTCTCAAAACAAAATGGGAATATAACTATGAGAAACTCTTCGTACGTAAGGCAGTCAGATCTGAATTTAAGTGATTGCCTTTTTACTTTTGGTTTACATTTTTCCCTTTTAAAACTAGAATTCCTGGCTTGTGAGCTTTATTGCACAAGATGCCTTGTTCCTTGATCACGTGCCAACAGATCAGTCTGCTTGCCTTGCAGAGCACTGCTGTGTGGCAGTACATTGATGTCTGTACAGAGAAGCCTGCGGAAAGAGTGCCCATTATAGTTAGTCTTAGGCAGAATGGGCAGAAAACCAGACAGGCAAATAAAGATAGAGGGAAGTAGAAACATGGAGTTCAGTTAAAGCAATTCAAATGTATCAGCATTTCAGGAGATGTTTCTGTATTCAAGACTTTTGCTGATGAGAAAGAAACATGAATCCACTGGGATTTTTGTTATTTGTACATCCTTTTTGTCTCTTCTTCTTTTGGAAGTATGACATGGGAAATCATCACATATACCTGAAGTTGCAGAATTCCTCAGTAAAGAGCCACCTACAGGAAACAGTCTAGGAAGCAAAACCAGAGCGGCAGAAGCAGAGCTGATTACCTCTGCAGCCAGGGAGGGAGGGAACTGACTTGAATGGAACAAGACCCGGGTTTTACAGATCTTGATCTTATTATTCAATTTCTCAGGAAATACTTAAGAAAAGGCAAGATTTCTGGGAAGAAAATGTGAAAGTAAGAATTCAGATGCCTACAAAGTATTTAAGAATTAAAAACAAAATGGCTTTTTAGGAGGGAGGACAACTTGAACTGCAGTACAGTTTAAATGAAGGCTGGTTGAGTTGCAACTTGACGCTCACCCACTTTTTTTCTTTGTTCTGAGTGATGCACCAAAGTATAGCTAATAACAAGATAAGTGGCTCTAGCCTGACAACAACAATTTATAAGTATATAATGTGTATACAAATGTCATTGCGTTTGAATTTTCAGTCTTATAAATTAAGACTCTTAGTAGAGCAATTTAAAATTTTGAAAGCGTGTGCTTTTGTAAATGGATAGAAGCAAGAACAGCATACGTGGTCTGTGTAGTTTGACTTGCAAGATCCAGATTACCTTTGTTCTGGCAAGCTGTTTGTTGGGTCAGTCGTCTGTGTCCTGGTGCCCGAGATGGAGCCCTTTGGAACAGACAGCAAGCCATCCGTGCATCCTTCTCTGTGAAGAAGCCTACGCCCATTCTGAACATATGACAAGCAGTTCAGCCTTTGCCCACTTCCCTTTCTTTCTTTTATGTATCTTTTGTAAGATACTTCTATTTGTAAATAGAAGAGCTTTTGTAAAAAACAAGTTGAATTCAACTCAGCTATGAATCTGAAAAGCAACTCAGAAATTAGGAAAGTTAAGGCTGGAGTTATGATTGTGCTTCGTGATACAGCTGTGTTAAGTTCAGACAGGGCAGTTGTCCAGCTGAGTGGTGCCTCTTGCACAGCTGCTGGTGGCACCGCACTGCTACTGCTGGCTGCCTGCGGAGGGCTGCTGGCTGCCTGGGCTCCTTCCTTACTTCCAGCTGCTGGAACACGCTAGGAAAAAAACACCTGAAAGTATATGCATATATATCCGTGATAGCGTATGCATAAGATCAAGACCCGTGCATTTTGCTGGAGGGTTACTTTACACAAAAGAGGTAAGAGAGGGCGGTGTTTGCAGCTCTGATAAGGAAGTTTCCTGAGGCTGTCCCTATTAAAGCACCCTCTATATGTAAAC